>JAJOZX010000473.1:1387500-1420797 GCA_023014485.1 Bathynomus jamesi | reverse complement strand
TCTGGATAATTAAATCCACTATAGTCTGAATAAGTAATGGTAAATGACAAACACGGGCACGTTATGTGCCTTGAAAAGTTTACGCTCAATTTTGCCAGTTGAGATTTAAGTTTTGTGTGTTGGCTAAAAATACAATAGTTACTCGGGCATGGTTCTGATCAATCAGTTACTTATTGTTCCGAATTAAATCATTGATTAATAAAAATATATTTTTAGAAAAAAATGATTAATTTCCTTCATAATTTCAGCATCATTTCACCTTAAATTTTGTAATGTATGATTTGAATTTGCACCTTTTCGCATGTATAAACTGTCTAATCCGCCCATGCCTGATTTCTTGAACTAAAACAAACTAAATGTTTGAGCAAAATGTTTTCTTCAGTCTTATCTCACGCAACAGAAACAATAAAGTTCTTTCTTACGCTTTTCAGAAGTATTTAATTTTTAACCATATTTAATCAGTTAATCACTTAAAAAATTTCATCACTTTTTCCTAAAAATTATTAATTAACCATGTCCTAATAGTTACCCCTTTTTCTTTGATGTATTCAATCCGACGTGAATGCAACGAGTCTTTTGCTTATATTGAGGTTCTGGATATAGTAGGCTAGGTGTAGCTGTAACCCCTAAATCCTGTCCCAAAGCTGGATCCTATCTGCTTTGGATATAGTAGGTTAGGAGTAGCTGTAACCCTTAGATCCTGTCCCAAAGCTGGATCCTATCTGCTTTGCAGATAGCTGGTGAGGGAAGCTATATTTTTGGGGCCTCTCTGCGAGTGACACGTTGCCCAGGTCGGGCTAACATCATTAAAAAGAAAAAATTGTAGTGTTTGTTATTTACCATTATTTATTGGGACTATAGTGGATTTAATTTTCCAGGAAGAGTTCCTTGTTCCATGCACGATCTGTGTGTATTACACACACACACACTACTATATCGAAATTACTAGAAAAACTCGTTACTCCGATTAAATGATTGATTACCTATGGACATCATCTAATCATTTTGGTTTTAAAAGGTCCCACTCAACTGACCTGTGTATCTATGTACTTAAAGAAACAATATCTAAATACATTTAACTATTTATAGCTGTTTCCTAGATATAAGTAAGGCATATGATAGACTGAACCACTATTTTATTTAAAAAACTAGAAGACAGGAAGGTTCCCATGTACATATTAAATTTATTGAAATTTTGGTATTCCCATCAATCTTTTACCGTTAGGTGGGGCAATGTACTATCCGAATGTTTTGGCTCCTCCTGCGGGGTGAGACAAGGCTCTTTGCTCTCCCCTTTGTTGTTTAATGTCTATATTGACGGATTAATTGCTTCACTTAATGAGGCAACAGTCGGGTGTTGTATAGATAACACAAAGATAAATAACTTAGTTTATGCCGATGATATGGTGTTAATAAGTACCTCTGTTAAAGGTCTGGATCGGCTACTAAAAGTCTGCAAAGTGTATTCGCAGAAACACGATATTCTTTTTAATGTTACAAAAAGTAAGGTTATGCAATTTCATCCTAAAAGCTGTAAGCATCCAGCTGATATTAGGTTTAAAATAAAACGTCAAGTAATTGAGGAAGTACAAGAGTTTAAGTATTTGGGTCAAACTATTACCAAGCTCCTCGAGTGATGACTCGGATATAAGAAAACAATCTCGAAGCCTTTGCGCTAAAGCGAATATGACTATAAGGAACTTTCGGTTCTGTACAAGTGCAGCTAAAGACACACTCTTTCGTACTTTCCGCAGTAATATTTACGGACAGCAACTCTGGGTGAATTATAAAAAAAGGTTCTGGCAGAACCCTAAATTTGCCATACAACGGTCTTTTAGACTTACATAAATTACCCCCCCCCCCCCCCCCCCCCCCCCAACACACACACGAGATGCTCAGTTTGCAAATGTTTTCTACCCGCAATGTCCCGAGCTTCCCAGAGGTAACAAGACGCGCTCAATACAGTCTAATGCAAAGAATTAAAAAAATCAACCAACCCGACTATCCAAGCTATCCATGAGTCCTGCCATTTCTCCTCTAAGCTATGGACTTCTTGGTACTAAACGTCTGTCTGTAGCTCCACTTAACTTCGACATTACTGTATTATTTCTAATCAACTGTATATATTTCTATCCTTAGTATATGAACTGTCATTGTACGATATTAATAATAATTGTCATATGGGCTATAGTCTGCCAATAAACCATTTCATTTTCATTTCATTTTCATTAATATAGGGAAGGATGACTCATTCCTGTAATGCATATTATTTAAAATTCTGAAATACGTCGAAGGAAAGGAAACACAATGGTGCTCAAGCGCTTTCGTCTAATGTGTTCCTGAGGATGTCATTAGACGAAAGCGCTTGAGCACCATTCTGTGTTTCCTTTCCTTCGTGGTTTTATTCATTATATATATATATATATATATATATATATATAAAATGATTACAAGTATGGTAGCGAGCTTTAGTGTTGAGATTACGTGTACACACAAAAAAATTGACATCCTAAACCTGTAATAGCAGGAACAGGTCTGAATATATGGATACCCCTCGAACTTCCCATCAGCACTCAAGGGATATTTTATACATTCTCTGTTGTTGGTCAAACAATGCTGTGCCTGTGACCTTCCTTCCTTCCTTTTTTTTTTTTTTAAATAATAATAATAATAATATAATAACCGTTGCTTAGTATTCAGTTATTTCTTATATGAGCTTAAACATTTCGCGAAATAATTGATTCATAAGCAATCGTGTGCACACACACACACACACACACACACACAGTGGTTTCTAAAATGGGAAACCTCTTGTATCCAAAACTAAATCTACAATCTGTGTACTGGAAAAAAAAAAAATTATATATATATATATATGAATAGAAACGACGTAAATAAGGAGCGTCTCTGCACACGGGGAAGAGAAATAACGAATAAATGAAAAATGAGGCCGGGCGGTTCGCCTCATTTTTCATTTATTCGTTATTTCTCTTCCCCGTGTGCAGAGACGCTCCTTATTTACGTCGTTTCTATTCATTTTATACTGCGTGGTCATTGCAGTTAAATGCATATATATATATATATATATATATATATATATATATATATATATATATATATATATATATATTACCTTGATAAATGGCGGTTTTTATTCTTAATATGGAGTTGGTCCTCCTTTAGCGGCAATAACAGCTGCAATGCGTCGGGGAATTGATTCATACAGCTTTTGGACAGTGGCTAAAGGAATCCTGAGCCATTCTTCGAGCAAACCCTGCTCCAGTTCCGCCAAAGACGCCGGCGGTGGGAATCGGCTTCTGACCTGCTCTCCAACTGACACCGCAGATGCTCGATAATGTTAAGATCCGGGATTGTGGAGGCCAATCCAAGCGTTCTACGTCACTAACATGCTCTTCAAACCAGTTTTTAACGACCCCAGCGTGTGGATTGGTGCATTATCATCCTGGAAGACGGCGCCGCCATTGGGAAACAGCGTTTGGACCATGGGATGGACCTGGTCAGCCAATATTGACAGATAGACCTGGGCGTTAACCCTACCATGCAGTACTACAGCTGGGCCAAGAGTATTCCACGATATTGCTGCGCAAACCATCACAGATCCGCCTCCATGCTTAACGGTTGGGGTCAGGCAGTCGGGGTCATAAGCATCTTTAGGCTGTCTCCAGACGTAAACTCGACCGGAACATGGAAATAGCGTAAAGGAGGATTCGTCGGAGTAGACTACATTCTTTCACCGGTCCATTGACCAATTCTTATGGTCATTACACCATTTTCTGCGCCGCTCAATGTTGATGTGCGAAAGGAAGGGTTTGGCAATTGCAGCCCTCCCATAGTATCCAGCTCCCTGGAGCTCGCGACGTACAGTTCTGGTCGATACCGGGCTTACAAGATGCTGATTAAGCTCTGCAGTCACTTTTGGAGCTGTGGTCTTATGGTTCTTTGTCACAATGCGCTTTAGCATCCGGCGGTCTCGATCACACAGCTTCTTCTTGCGTCCACTATTGCATTTGTCGGTGCTTGTCTTTCCATGGTTTTGGTTTGCAGACATGACCATAGAGACAGTTCCTCTAGATACATTGAACATCTGAGCGGTTTTCGTCACCGATGCACCAGCCATCCGCGCTCCGACAATTTGCCCTCTTTGGAAGTCTGACAGGTCTTTCATAACTGCTAATTCATAATTCACTCAGATCTGTAAAAACAACGTGAGGGTTATAACATGACGTATACACACTCTGTTACGCATTTAAATAGGTTTGCCAGTCATTTGACCGTTTACTTTGTGTCTGAGCAGTCCGTAAAGATAACCAGTGAAATCGGCGGGTGTTCATATTATTTTGTCTAACCCCTGTATATATTTATATTTTATGGGTTATTTTGGGGTAAAAAAAAAAGTTTATTTTGGGGGAAATTTTAACTACTATTTTTAACCTTTAACTGCTTTTAACCTTATTTTTTTATTTTTTTTTTTTGGCACTGTTTACTCGTAGATGTTATAATCACTATAATGGAAATATTCTAACGAGTTTTTTTCTTACATTATATTATATTATATAATATATATTTTCCAAAAAATTTTTTTTTTCCAAATTTTTAATTTTTTTTTTAATTTTAAAGAATTTTTTATAAATATTTGTTTCTAGTTGATCTAGTATTAAAAACTTTATAACGTTTTGTATTGTAAAGAGAAACAAAGTTACTTTTTAATCGGGAAAAATCGGTTAATAAATTTGTGAGAAGTAGAAAGTATATTTTGAAGTATAAAGTCTCGTATTCCTCTAACTGTCTAACAATATGACGTCTCACTCTGAGAAAACGAGGCCCAACATGGGGAGAAAAAAGGGCTATAACACCCATTTCTACATTTCATATAGGCACCGAGCTTTCTGAATGGTGACTGAACGAAAATATATGAGAGAATAAAAATGTCGAAATTTTTCGATTTTCCCCCAAATTCTTCCTTTAAGTAGCTTCTGGAGAGACTAGATTTACTTTTCATTTCTTGACATTTCTTCGGGATGATGATCCTAATTGATAATTGCGACGTTCATTGACCCAGCAGCTCGTCAGAAGATGAGTCAGACAATGTAATAATGCGTTACAATTAAAGAACGCAGACTTTATGCAGGAGACACTTACCCTAATGGGTTTTTTGGCTGAAGTAAGTCTATAGGGCTCTGTAAGCCTACTTACAATAAATACTATAGCTTAAATTACCTTAATCATGAAAGTTTATATGGTGAGAACTGCCTCGTAAGTCGTAATATGGGTTAGGTTAGGTAAAAGAATGTCAAAAACCTTGACTTGTTCATAATTTTGGGGTTACGACATGATGTGTAATAGACCTTAATTATGTAGTCAGAGACTATTTCAATACATAATGTGTTATTTCTACTTTTTTATTACAGTAATTGAAGGTTTTATTGCAAATCTGTTACTTTGACCGGTCTTCAATAGACCAGAGTTACATCTTTGGGCTTAAAAGTAATGTTTTATTACTGTTATTTCTTATCATAAATCAGCTGTGTATCATTTATTGAGCCTGATAACTTTCCCTCACTTTAAAAGAACAAAATAAGTAAAATTGTAGAAGTCGGTATGAAAATCTGAATCCCGAGTGAATCTATTCGTCCTGTTGGCATGACAACTCTAGTCGGTTGTTTTGAACTGCTGATCGATGTTAAAGGAACAAAAGAATCTGCTGAAATAATAATAACGCCCTCTGCTGTGTATGAGCAGATTGAAGTTCCTTCTCAACGGATAACACATGCGCACGCAAATAGACAAAATAAAATGTAGGCCTACCATACTATGCTTAATTAATCTGTCTCTAGGCCATAGGTCGTGGGGAATTAAGAATAGGCAAAAGCAAGCAGATTTTCTACTGGCAAGAATAAAATTTTAAACGTAGGAAATATTTAGGCCAAGTCTGTGTATGTTTTATGCTAGATATGACTGGTATTTATTTAACTATATATGTATGTATGTAAATGGTTAAAACTTTTTTTTTTTTAATTTCTGTGTTAATACTCTGGGTTGTTCTAAGCCAAAATATAACTTTATCAATACATTTGTATTCATGGTTTGTTAGCCCTTAGCTCCGCCCATCCCGTTAAAAACTTCAGTGACGCCATGCAAAAAGGGGTTAATAGGTCTCTGTAGATATAGGCTAATTTTGATTAACGTCAGCGATAATCTTTCCACACTATGCAGAGCCAAGTAGTTTAAGCGTTAATAGACATCCAAGGTCGAAGCATTTTTTGGGCATTTCTAGTTTTTGTGAAATAAAAAAAAATTATTTTCCTTCTCAATGAAAATGTCATTAATATCTTTTAGATAACCAGCCTGTGGTAGCCTGTTAGTCTCTCTCCCGTTCAATAATGAGACAAGGTTGTAGGCTAAACTATTTGATCTTTGCCTAAAATATACAGTTTTTGTTATTCTTGAATGAAGTTTGTCATATGGAGGGCGAAAAACTGAAATATTTTTAAATAGGCCTAACCATTTTTATTTAAGAAATTAGTTGAAATTATCCCTTAACATAGCTGGGTCTACTCTCTTTCTTGCTTGTCTTGGGGAAGGTTGGCCTAATCATGTTGAGTTGAGACCTATACAAATTCTTAAACTTGTTATTAAAGTATGAACGAATTAGTAACACTCATGATTTGTCTTAACCATAGATATATCAGAATAAAGTTTCGCCCTAAACATGTCAGTATGAAATGTAAAAAAAACGAGCCACTGTTTTTGTCGTTTGATTTCGTATAGGATCATCTTGCAGTTCACGTTCCTGACGATTAGGTCCCGCAAAGTCTTAAATTCTTGGAGTCATTAAATAAATTATTTAACGTAGTTATTCTGTACCATTGTAACGGAAGGCCTACCCACTGATGCACTAGAGTGGAGTGTAGATGTAAATTGATTATACATATTTCCTTGAGGAATCCCTTAACCCTTCGTTATTTTATTGGAAGGGCTATACTTTATTATTTATTTATTTATTTTATTTTTTTAAGACCAAGATGGATTTAAACATAATCATAGGCTTCATAGCTTCTTTAATTAAATCCCGCATGTGAACCGTTTGCGCAAGACGGACTACATCTGCTGTTGTTCATAGTTCAAAATATGAAATTTTAACGCCAACATAGTTAATTTCCAGAACTTATCACCAGTACTGACATGTCAGATTATTCCCGTTTCAGGATTGATAGGCCTAGGCGGTAGACCCTGTAGGACAGTACCAATAGGGCTTACGGCTGAAATCTTGTGAAGGGAAAGGGGATGATTAGTAGGCCACTTGTAAGTGGTTTAATTAGGCCTAAGCCTATATTAGTTTAACTGCATTGGGCCTACGTAGCATTCTATCGCTTTGTGAGCTTTGCATTTATGGGTCCTTTATGAACGTTAGATTAAATCTAACTTGCTTTTGAACGTTAACGAGAAAATTTTATTAAGAGGGACAAAGAAAGGAATTTACCCACTACAGTAATTATCTGAAACTATAGAACAAAATTGGCTGCGTTGTAATTCTACGTCGAGACTTTACTAACCATCGTCGTAGGCACCGTAAACCATAATTTAGGTGAAATTTTATTCACGTTAGTCGCGTTTGGTATGTTCCTCAGTATAATATGGAACCCATAAGGCTTAGATATGTTTAAATGCTTACTATTTGGTCATACACTAGGGAGGGCAGGATTATGTCTGTTGACATTCTTGGTTGAGTCAGTGCGTGACAGTTCGATTTCTTTCGATGAAAATAATCAAAATCTTGGTTATGTTAGACATATTGAACGCCCTCAACGTTTCTCATTGTTCGACAGGAATGGTTTCACACTTTGGTCTTTTCATCCCTGAAGGCTTTTCTTTGCGTTTGTTTGCAGGCGAAATATTTAATCTATTCGTTTTAAGGCTTCCTCAAATACTGGAGAATGAAAACACAAAATAATTGCATGCTAATTGGTGCTGTAAAATCTCTTCATGCGTTACACACACACAACACACACACACACACACACACACACACACACACACACAGCAATATACTGTATACAGTATATATAGTACAACAGCCGAGAGACAACCAAGGGGAGGGGTGAGCTGGGTGAGCGGATGTGTTACTAAAACCTTCCTTGGTTCTCCCTTGTGTATAATAAATTTGGTGCAGATTACCCAAGCCGTTTAGGCATGTATAAACGAACTGTGTGTGTGTGTGTGAGGAAAATATTTGAAAGGGGAGATAAATTTTTCAAGAAATGACTTACTCCCACTTTATATATATATATATATATATATATATATATATATATATATATATATATATATATATATATATATATATATATAATATATATATATATATATATATATATAATCTCTCTAGTTGTGGTTTCATCCGTTAGCAAAGTTGTGATACACTTGGCCACACTTACCTTATGGCCCAGTCTATCCTGACTTTGTCAACACACTGTGCATTAGAAATACTAGACTAAACATGAATTTCGTCACAAAGTTTCTTCAACTTTGGGCTGTTCATGTTCTAGTTCTTAATGTTGTTAAGTCATATAATACATTATACGTTTTGTTATTCTTTCATATAAGGCCCTCATATTACATATATACGTATATGTATATACCGGTATATAATATAAATTTCCAGAATTTGAAGTTTATAGGAAAAGTGTTATCCCAGTAACTTTTTTTTTTTTTTTTTTTGTATACTCGTAGTTGACAGTGAAATTAAAGTTGAAAGTTACCCATGAAACAAATCGTTTTCTCAATTACTTTAAAGAAAACGAATTCAAATGTTAGAGCTAATACTACTGTATCTCCTTTCGCGACCAGTTCGTTTTGTTTATTGTCATGGAGACATCTCCACTAGCTCTTAATTTGCTTTTGTGAACTAAAAAGGGCAGTTCATTTTAAAAACAAAATCGTAAACGTAATCCAGAATTTTATAAGTTATTAAATTAAAAATAATTAAAAGCAGTTTGACTGCACACTTACTATTATAAGAGTTAATTGAATTGCACCTGGCCATGTTATATAAATAGGCCACTGTAATAAAGTTTTAAATGTACTGCATGCAGTTTGACTATTTTAATGTTAAATACTGTAGGCCTAGCTCTTCCCGAAACATCTGAGAATCTGCACGGGTAAGCGGCCCTTATACTTCAATATCATAGTGTAAAAACATAACACGTTGAAGCGCAAGTGTACAGGGTGGGCAAAAAGTCTGGGCACCCCCTTAAAATAAGACCATGTACATTGTACACGAAAGAGAATTTATTGCATATTGACATTTTTAACATTTAATATAATTTTTAATTTAACAAAAAATTACTGAAAAAAATTAAATATGTAAATGAGATGCGTAAAAATTAGATATGTAAATATTTTGAGAGGGTGCTCAGACTTTATGCCCACCCTGTACATTACATTTGGAAAACTTGGGTCTATCGAGGTTATCCAAGACAAAAGAATGATCTAAAGGCGATATTTTATCATCGAATTTTGCAAAATATCAATTTCAAGTCGGCTAATTATCCTTCAACTCTTCCCTTAATTACTGTGTACTTAAATTTAATGGTGTCCCACAAAATGTACTTGTACTTCCCGGTATTTGTCACAATTATTGAAAGAAATATCAGTTACAGTAAGTATTTTGAACTAAACTTAAATGAATTTAATTTCAAGGAAGAGTGAGTTAGGCTACGCGTTTATTTATTTATTTAATTATTTTTTCGAAGCTAAAGGCTTACTGTATAATTATCTTAATTAAGTTTTGCTCTCGTGTTTTCGTTAATATTTTTTGAAAATAAGTGACATTTACGAAAAGAAAAAGATTGTGAAAAGGTTAGAACGCATTACTGGTGTGTTTCTCGAGAAATAATCGATCCTAATGTAGGCTACGTGCGTCTATGCATAAGCCTATTTTATTTTTAATAGGCAGCCGCATAATGGTGTTCCGCCTATTTCTGGTTGCGAATTTATGCGCGCGGAGTTAGTTTGGTTAAAAGTAAAATAATCATTGCTCGTCATATTTCTGGAAAGGCTTCGTACAAAAGTTGCTTCAAGTTATTTTGTAGGCAAAAAATGCATCAGCAATAAAGCCTATTTTAAAATTAAAATTAGTAGTAGTAGTTACGAAATGATTTAGGTTTAGTTTGCATTAATCATCTTGAAAGAAGTTTGGTAATTTAGATTTTGTGATCACCTTGAAGTTGTTAATTTAACTCGTTTAGAAGTTTTGTCTATGAAATAGACATTATTTAACAATTTTTAATAGAAGTTTAAAAATTATAAATGACTTTCATTAATTTTAAGATGACTTATTTCAAAAGGGTCAATTTGATACAAACCTACTCGAAGAAGGAACTATTTTGATATGATCAGACATTAACTGATTTGCAGCGCAGATGGACGAAGGATTGGCTCAACTCTTTCAAATCTTACCAGTGAAGACAGATAATGTAGATCCATTAACATAATACGGTACTGATATTAGGATTGGACAGTAATTTCTTTACCATAAACATTAAACAGCCTACGCGTAGGCTGTACAGCATTGGCTAGGCCTGTCTGGTCTTCATTATCAAGAATAATTCCTTATTTTTCCTCTTTCTTGGAATAAGGAATTCGGTGAACTGAACAGAAATGGTTGCGACAGTTTTGGGCCTCACTCTCAAAATCCTGTTGTATTTATTCGCTTCAATTTACTGCTTTAGTTTGCTTGCCGGTACAAAAAAAAAAAAAAAAAAATAATCGTAGTCTATGGAGCCCTAGGCCTTGGCGCAGACAACATAAGTGCTAGACTGTATGTACCTCACAATACGAAGGTATGAACTCTGCAAAAGTGTCTCGTCTCGCAGCTGACTGATAAATAGTAGATACACTGCATAGTCATAATATTTTAATTAAGGGACTTTACAACGGGCTAATTGCATGGTTTATTGGATATTGATGGTTCGAAAGGAATGTTGGGCGATTGTTTAATTGTCCCCTCCACCCTTGTCCGCTCCATGCGATGAATGAGCCCTCAAACTCCTGTTTTACTATCCCCCCCTTTCCCTCCCTCCACCTTCCCTTTTACCACGGTCGTCATTCGCGTGGCGCCAACGAGTCCACGACTTAGGCCGCGGCACAGACTGACAGTAACTGAGTTTCTCGCGGCGAGGGCGAACTTCCATTAGTAACCAACTAGCGTCGCGGCCGTACGGAGTCTCTCTCCCTCGAAGAGTGGAGTTCGACGTCGATGCATTGCTCTCACCAGTCGCGGCTCAGCGTCCAAACGTCAGAAGTGCCGACGCATTGATGTTGAGGCAGTTGTGATCTCGTGTCGAATAGTAGTAGTTGTTTCGAATGACATCAGGAGACTCGATGAAGGAAGCGCATTTATATAGTTCCTATTGACTTATTATTGGTTAACTCGGGAGGAGGAGAGACAGTGATTCCTCTATGTTGTGACCGTATTGCACGTTTGAGTTCCCGTTCATGCGATAAACATAATAGTTGCATTCAAGTTTGAAGTGACTTTCTATTTGTCCCCATTTAAGAAATCAAAATCATCGTGTTCCGAGTGAGAAAAAAAATTCGGTGTGATTCTTTTGGGCATTGAAGGAGATCTTCCACTCAATGGGCCCTTTGAGGAAGGCGAGAGGAGAAGGTCCGATTGAATTCCTGCGCTGAAATGTCTTCGGGACTCTTGGCGGGGGGAGTCCTCCGAATGCGTCCCCGAAGAACTAATGGCCCCTTGCCCTCCAAGGCCAAGGAAGAACCGAATGAGAACGATTGGGGAAAGACAGTGACAATGAGGGAACGCAGAAAGGTCATTGGCAGTGGCACTGCAGAAGTGAGACTCGAAGGGGGAGCGCTTCAAAACGCTTCGAACAAGAGAAACGCGACGTACCTGACGCAGGAAGAGTACGACGAAGACTTGGCGCAACTCGATGTCCTTCTACATTACGTGAATAATCTTTCCGCTTCACTCGAGTTCCTCCAGTGGGAGAATAAACGTAAGATCCTACAAGTAATCTGTAACACTACTCACGCCTTCTCTACCTCCAGCTTCTACATTTTAAACACACACACACACACACACACACACACACACACACACACACACACACAAATAAAATATTTGAGATGAGTTAAACCCTAACGTTGTGTTCCAGGATGAATTTTCCAGTGGAGGAAAAATTTGTTCAGTGTAAACATTAGCCGGTTTGAAACTTAGTTTTGGGAAGAAAGGACTTTGACCCGCTTACTGTAAACAAAATTAATTGATTTTGAAAGTCGTGCGCTGTTGGTCATTAAGTATTGCGGGTCCTGAATATATCTTTTCTGAAGAAAAGTTTAAATGAAGCATGCTGCTATTAATTAACCTAAAATACTGTGACCATCGTTTAAGTCTGGGAGAATAATAATTTTTCACGGTGTGCAGACAGGTCTCATTAAATCCTAATTTATGCCCCAAAACGACAAAAAACGTACTTAAACCGAGGTAAAATAGATGTATAGAGAGTCTTAAGATAACCCGAGACCTGAAGTTGTCTTAACTTCATGAAAATAAATATTTCATCAAGTTTTGAAAGTTGAACTCAAATAAGCATGTATAAAATAGAGATATTTATGTACGCGTAATATATATATATATATATATATATATATATATATATATATATATATATATATAATGTGTGTTAAATAATGAGGTCCAGTCAATAAATTACGAATCATCCATTACCATGTTTTTAATGAAAATTCTGTGGATTTATCGACTGGACTTACTTACATACATACATATATATATATATATATATATATATATATATATATATATTAAATCTTAGGTTCTGTTGATTAGAAAAAATAAGGAAATGGCAAAATCGGGTGAGTAAGGAGTGCCAGGGTCATTCGGAGTAATACGGCAGTTCTTTGTTTTGTTCTTGGGGAATTGTAGAGACTTAACGTAACTACGAATCGTTTGTTATTGATTTGAAACTCAAGATGTAAAATATCACCTTGAATAAACTTTTTTTTTAGTTTGTGAAAAAGAATTAGTTAAAGGCAAGAGGCGTGTTTTACAGTAAAGATAACGTGGAAGTATTTATCTGCGCGCATCTTGGCTGTGCAGCCTCTTTGTCTTGTCGCGATGCCTTACAGCTCGTATAATAGATCCTTTGCAACCGCTGCTGCTGCAGCTCTGTAAAGGCTTATTTACATCAATTGAAGAAGCTAATTCAGAGCTTCTGAGAATCAGCCTCAAGAATTGCGGCGAAACGTTTTTTTTTTTTTTCAACTGCGCCAGAAATTAAAGTCGTCTCTCACTCGCTGAAGATTCGCATAGAAGGGGAGGCTGTCATTTAAAACCTACGATATAATTTCGTGGGCTTTTAAGTGACGTGTAGGCCTAATAGGGCCCGGAAGGTTCTTTGTATTATGTTAAAACAATATTCTCAAATTGGCCGAGGTCCTGCATCATATTATAATTACACCCAAGTATTGACCATAATTACCAGTGATAAGTAATTTGAAGTAACATCTGTACAGGAAAGATTTCTAATAGAATGAGCCTGAATGAGGTAGGGGTCTGGTATTTTAATTAGGCCTTTGACCTTTAGTATTGAGACATCTGAGAAAATTATATGCCTATATAATGAATGTGCCGTAAATAAACTCATGAGCAAACGGGAGAGAATCTTGTCTTGAGAAAAAAGTTGCATAACTTCGTAACTTTATACGATCGTAATTTTGTCATCGCGTTCATTCATTTTGTATATTTTACTTTAGCATTTCGGTATTATATTCTTATTTTTTATATATAATTTTTTTTTAATCTTCTTTCTCTGCTTGGCAACTGAACTCGTGTTCTAAGATTTTATGCGTATATAAATTAGCTAATTAAAATTCAACTCGTCTTTTATTTCTTTGTAAAGTCCAGATTTCTTTTGAGATTTAAAACGGCCTTATTTAGAGTCTGTTCAGAGGGATAAAATTAAGACTTGGCTTATAATTATTATTATAGAGATAAATGCACTTCCTTTCGGGAGCCAGGCAGGCAGTATGCGTTTCTACGTAGCGTATTCAGAAATTGGTGTATCTCACCGAAACTGAATAATACGTCTTTTTCTGAAAGATAACGTAGGCCTATATAATTGCGCAATGCCAGTTAACTTTATGGGTATTCTTAGGCCGTTTTTTTTTTTTCAAATGTACCCTTAAACGTGTAGCTACGTAAAAAAAAAAGCCTTCTTATGCAGTATTACAATAATATGGCACTTTGCCCCTTTTAAAACACCGTACATGTAAATGATCGTCGAAAGAATTCGCATATTAAATATTCGTGGTAAACGCCCACTGTATTCAGGTGGTGTTGCTGCATGGTTGTATGCGACTCTATAGCCTGTGGTAGATGAGGTTATAAGAGAAAAGTCTTCCCTAGGTGACTTTATAGCCTGTGGTAGATGAGGTTATAAGAGAAAAGTCTTCCCTAGGTGACTTTTGTTTAATGATATTAAATATAGTACCTGTCTGATAAGGAAGTCTTTTGGTTGAGCAGTTAGACTTTAGTGTATGGGGGGCCTAGTTTGACTATACTGTTTAAATATTTTAAACGATATAGTATTGAGATCATGTTAGTTTCATCATTTCCATAAGACGTCGCATACGATTAAGTGTTGTAGATAGAGTATATTTAAATATAAATTACAACGGGAACAGTCTGTAATCATTATATTACTCGAGTTCAAGTAACGCTAATTAAACTATCAGTTTCGATAGCAATGCCAATATGTTGTCAAAAAAATATGTGGCCAAGTAGCTCGACTTTGGTGTCAAAGTAAATCCATTTACGACCTTAAATGCCCAGTATATTTTGGCCATTTTTCTTTGTTGTTGCGGGAATAAATAGGTCTATCCAAAGTCTATCAAAAAAAAAAATTTTAACCTTGGACTGGAATTGCTCGGGTACTTGTAACAAGTTCCTTGAACATAATTTTAAGTCTCATAATGAAACATTTGTTAGACCGATTTTACTAAGCAATCTTATAATATATCTAAGTTACATAGGCTTAGATTTTATTAGGTAACCTTAAGTATATCGATGAGTAACTTGGTTTGTAGTTTACAACGTCCATCATACTTTCTTTTATATTGGTAAATGCTAAGTACGATGATTGATTTAAATTGTAGGCGGACGATTACCCTTTTACTAAAAATAAATTTTTAATATATATATATATATATATATATATATATATATATATATATATATATATATATATATTCGAAAGGTTAGATCTGTCGAAACTAGAAAATTCATACTTGTAATATTAGGCCTATATCTATATCAACCAGCAAGGTCTTATTTTAAAACTTTTTTTTTCCAAGTAGTATATTATTATTTTACCACACTTTGATAACTCATTTTAGCAAATAATAATGATGAAACCTTGATCAGAAATTTTGAAATCGTCGGTATAGGAGAGAGCTGAATATATGCTATATATACAGTACACTTGGCGCGAGAACAAGGAATTGTGTAAGTTTTTAAGTAAGGCTTCCCCTGCATTCTTGTGTATATATATATATATATATATATATATATATATATATATATATATATGCATTCATGTGCTGAGTGTCCACCACACACACTTGGATGTATAGGTAGACTCGTTAACGTATACGTTACGCTCTCGCACACTTTATAGTATTTTGTCCTACACCATGGGGAGGGTGATCGGGTAGAGATCGGTCAGTGGCCTTGGCAAATGGCACGTGTTTCAGGGTTGCCAAATCTGACACTTTAAGACGCGTATCACACAAGTTTATGTGATGATTTTTTAAAATGAAAGAGATAAAGGTATGGTGGAATGTATAGTACACCACTCGAAAGAGGAAACTTCAAGCTTTAAAATAAGTTTAGACGAGTGTTTTTTGGGGGGGGGGGGTAACTTCCTCCGTAACGGCAAAGGTCATGTGACGGAGGAGACCTATAGTTTTACGTGGGGTCCGGGTCACTACATCATCTGATCGCGGGAGACAGCCACCCATCCAGCTACTAAAGGGACCCATCGTCGCCTAATCTCCCTGATCTTTAGGGAAGTGGTGGTGTCGATGTGGCCCTTAATTTAGACGGGTGTAATTTTTTTGCTTCTCAATTTAACTTTAGTGTTACCACTTTGGATTGATATACAATATCGTATTGATGTACAATAATTAGGACCTGTCTGCTTTTTAATATTTTCCTTTATTATTGTTTAAAAGGTTGGTCCATTTTTCGATAAATTCTGACGGAATTTCCTGTACAAAGTGCTCTAAAATGTACTTTCTCCCCTTCAGGTATCTCGACAGACCTTGTGCCGACCTTGTTGAATATGTACGATGCGCTCTACGCGCGACTCGCCGAATCCTCCCACGCCACCTGCCAAGATACTTTAGACGACCCCGTTGATGCCCTGGAGAAGAAGAAAAAAGAGCTGAGCGAAGAAACTGAGAACAAAGAAAGAATCGCTAATGAGAAGAACCGACTTCTGAACAGCGAACCCGAAAGGGAATTATTTATCCGAGAACCAAATTCACCGGTGAGTCGTCGTCGTGCGACGGAAAAGGATTGCGGGAACTGGGCGCAGGACCGGAAAAGGTCGTCGGCAGAGGTTCGCGACGACTCGATCGCGACGCCCCGAATAGAGAACGATTACGACATTCCCGAGGCCGTCGAAAGAGAGACGGAGAGCCTCCCTTCCTCCTCCTCCAGCCCCAAGTCCTCCTTCAGACAGTCTATTCTTAAGGTTGCGTCCCTGCCATCTTCATCCTCCCTCAGAACTCCCGAAGACCAGCGGTTTCGATCATCGAGGGATGACCACCACCACCATCACCCTACCTCATGCAGGGTGTCTGGAGGGGAGAGAGGAATAATGCCTTACCGCCCCGTCTCCGCAATTTCCTCCTCCTCCTCCTCATCTTCATCCTCCAACTCTCTTCCTCGGGGACCCATCGGAGGATTGGCCTCTTACTTGGCCTCCGCAGAGAGTCTGGACGACAACGATGCCTTCCATTCCGATTCCGAGACGTCTTCCAGACGACGAGACCGCAGCCTGAAGGCGCGCAGAGAAAAGGCGCTCCGGACAGGTGAGCACAATGTGGGCTTAAAGGGGGGTTATTATATTTTGGACGTGTTATGCAGTCTTAGGTAGGTTTTAACTCGCACGCGATGCAGTCTTTAACACAGAGTCACTTGGGCATGGACCGTTGCAGGACTACTACTACACTTTTTTTGATGAAAGGAGGGACGAAAAAATAAAATTTTAATACATTGTGTAACAAAAGGCAGATAATTTCATAAGGAACTTGCTTGTATAAGTATGACTAAGGTGGTTTTCCTCCTGCGAAAGTTACTCGATGACTATATAATATTCAGTAATAGGAAAGTAGACCACGTAGGTATTCCTTTTTAATAAAATTAAAAAGAATATAATTAGATACATATATTATCTAAAAAATCCATTCCCCCATTCTTTATTGGGTGGGCGCGACGCTTGAACTTAGGGCAGGAGACATCAAATCACATATATATATATAGCTTTACTTTTTCTGCATCCACGCTTCTTTTTCTAGTGATATTAGAATTTCGGCGTTACTATAGCGTGCTGTCTACAAAAATATTTACACTATAGCGTGCGGTCTACAACATATTTACAAATTCAATTGCATTAAAACAAAAAATTTAAACGACAAATAAAACAAAATTCATTCTATGGGATATAATGGGATATTTTCGTTAGTTTTAACGAAAATATCACAACTTAACGTAACCAATTGTCAAGGGCATATAGTTGACCTAACCGGGCATTCAATTAACCTAGCCGGGCATTATTATATCCCACGGAATGAATTTTGTTTTATTTGTCCTTTAAATTTTTTGTTTTAATGTAATTGAACTAATATTTGTCTTCAGGATTCCCCCTTTTATAGTCCGCCTTGACCTCACATTCGTCCCCAAAGATAAAGTCAAGTCAAGTCATTTCAGGTCAGGTCAGCACAAATTCAAGTCAGGTCAGGTCACTTCAGCGCAATTCTTTTGTAGACTAAAGATATTATTTGTAGACCGCACGCTATAATAGCACCAGAATTTTTCTCAAATCTCGTCAAGAGTATAAAGGAGGTGGGACTTCATTATTATTAGCATTCCCGTACCCACTTTTGCTCAGTCTTCTCCATACCCCATTGCTGCAAATATAATAAGACCCGTTTATTTGGTTGAACGAAAAGTATAAACAAAATTATTTTTTACGTTTGCCATTTGCCATTAATTTACAAAGTATATTTGTTGAATTTTGTTGGTTTAAATTTTTGTTAAAAATTTTTTTGTTACTGGCCTTCTTAGACCTCTTAAATTTACCATGTTGAAAGAGTACAGGGTTAAATTAACACTTATTGTGTTAGTTAAAGAAATGCTAAAATAAGTATCGTATAAAAACTATTACACAAATGGGATTGTAGGTCCTAACTTTGAACAGTATTACTCACATCTTGGGGATCCAGCGTTACCTTTCGTGAAAAGTCTGGGAGTATATCTCTTATATGGTACGTCAGGTAAAACAATTATATTTTCATTTACACACACACACACACACACCATAAACCACTTTCATTCCTCTTTCTCGATAACTCTCGTACCACATTTATATAAATTCTACGCGTATTCATACTATTTATTAAGTTTTTCATCTTTTCTGAATGCTTTCGCTATTTATCACACACCTACGCGCCCGCTACTATTGGCTTTTTTTTTACGATGTTAGTCTCCCTTCTCCGCATACCTATACTAACACAACTAACTTTTCTCTCTCCTCACGTCCAATGACTTTTTTCACTTTACACTTTTACCGAACACCCTCATTTCTTATACGATTAGTTGGTCAGTTTTACTCCAATTATGACAAGTTACGCATGATCGGAAAACTGTAAAATACGGCAGAGGTATGAAAACGGTTTGTTTTAGATGATAAATACTCGTCATTATTGATTAGGAGGAAGCAACTACATTTCATGAATCTCATACAGTTGATTACACGGCCACTGGCCGTGTAATCAACTGTATGAGTGATGTCTTTCGGTGTAAATTGGAGCGACAAGATAAGGACGGTAGGACACGCACTTCTTCTATCAAGTTTGAAGTAGAGGCTAAGCGTATCAGATTTTCTCTCTGTTTTTCGCGTAGATGTCGGCTATGGGTGGCGGATTTCATTTAATTGTGGTCTAGGTATGCAACAGGATTCCTGTAGGCATTTTTCTCCGCGTAAACTCTCTCTCTCTCTTTAAAAATTAAAAAAACTTTATTAGAAAGTATAAAATTTACATAAAAGTTTTACAATATCTTCAAACAAAGATGTGGCTCCCCTTTCCCTATACAGTTTGGATATCTGATATGCCATTAATACATTTAAAGTATTTTTATCTGAATATGCGTAAGGAAACATGGAACCTTTTAGGGCAAATACAAGTAATAGTTATTCAATTTGCAGAAAACCATTAATGTTTTATAGAAAAGTTTTATTTTCTCGCGGCCTACCCATTACACAAACCTTTTAAACACACACACACACACACACACACACCACACACCTAATTGATTTTATAATAATAATAATAATAATATAAAATTGGTAAGGTGCAGTGAGGTAGGCCTTGTTTTGGCTTGTGGAAGGATGATTACGCACTGCGAGAACTTTCCTTATTCATTCTTTCGTTATTGGGTGGGCGTAGGCTAATTTTATATAGCTGTGTACACTTTAATGCTTTCACATCCTTGTGTTACTTCAGAAGGCTTTTTAATACATTAGCCATCCTTTTTACTCTTTTTATTTTTCATTCTAAAGGCAATACAGTACACTTTGATTATTTGCATTTTGGTTTTATTATTTTATATATATATATATATATATATATATATACATACATACATACATACATACATACATACAGGGTGTCCGAGAATTATCTGTACAATTTTTGGCTGTTATTAAAAGTCAACCATGAAGTGTAGAAATTCCAGTGTTGTCCCATTTTACAGAGAATCTCATTAAGTTTTTTCTGATACCACGTTTTGACAAGTTTTTTAGAAATGTACGCGGGTGACAGACATTGATGATTTAAAAGCAATCGCAGCTGCGATTGATCGAATTGATGTGGATATGCTGCAGCGTACATGGCAACATTTGGAGTATCGATTGATGTTTTGCGAATCACTAATGGTGCACATATCGAATGTTTGTAACAACGTTACTTTAATAAAATAAACTTTTGAAAATACAGATTCTAAATAATCTTGTTTAAGAATTTTACGTGTGTTATCAAGAATTTTATTAAAAGATGAAATTGTACAGATAATGTTCGGACACACTGGAATTTCTAAAAAACTTGTCACAACTTGGTATCAGAAAAAACTTAATGAGATTCTCTGTAAAATGGGACAACACTGGAATTTCTACACTTCATGGTTGACTTTTAATAACAGCCAAAAATTGTACAGATATACTACGTGTATGGGGTGTCCTTAAAGATAAATTGGAATTGCTTTATAAGGAGTATTAAAAGTGGTATGATCAGTGTCTGTTCGTTAGGAATTTTTATATACTTCATTACTTTTTAAGAACCGCTTTGGAGACTAAAAGCGGTAGTTAATTTTTTAATGGGGGGGGGGGGGTGAGCATAAAAAGAAAAAACGTCGCGAAGAAGCTCTTCCTTATCTCGCGCACGGAGCGAGTGCATTGTGAATGGCGTCATGTGGATGCGAAGCCGAATAAAGGAGTCTGTGTGTTCCTCTTCTCCGTGACTTGACTGACAGCCGTGTTGCCTCCTCATCTCAGAGCTTTAAATAACCGCCTTCATTCCGCATTCGGGAAGGAAATAACTTTTTCATATCGAATGATTCGTCTCACTGTAGGGCAGATTACGCCTTATAAATAACACAATACTCCTTTTATTAAATTCGTTGAGGTGAAAAATCTACTGTATGAAAAGTTCAGAAAACACTAAGTGAAATGTTTTTAATTTTCTCTTACTGAATGTTTATATAAGAGCAACCTTCTCTATGGTAACGTTAGATGTTTTTTTAATGAATGAATCTTATAACAGAGGACTTTTTCTCTTCACCTAAAGGCATGATGCATAGCTTCACCGCACCCCACGTTAATTTCCTTGAATGAAAAACATCGCAACCATCTCACGGTTTCTTCACGTTCTTCAGGTTTATATTTTTCAATTCTCTCGATGGCACTTTCGGTTTATTGTTAGTGGAAGTGATTTTTAAAGATATTTACCGCGACTTTTCTTCTGCACCACAATTAAAATTCGCGAAAGAATCATTCAAAAGGGTCATCGTTGCCTCTACTTTTATCGTTGTTACGCCCTGTTTCCGCGCAAAACTTCGAATAGCCTGATCTATACCCATTTAGTCGACGAGATAACATCGACTCCCCCCAAAAAAACCTTGATCTGATTCACAATAAGTTGTCGATTTTGTCACATTTATCAGATGTCATTAACCCGAAATAGCCCGCGCGCAGTTCATTTCGGTTCCTTTTTTTTATTTTTGAAGGTTCTCGAACCTACGTATAGTGTGTGAAAAAGAGACTTATAAAATATGATTTAATACTTTTGAAAAGTAAAATTGTATCTATATATATTAATTTGTTAATGGGAAAAACTTATCTTCCCTAATTTTCGATATACGCCTAGACCTGCAGCATTGAGAAGGGCATCTATGCGCGATTAGTAGCGCTCATTATTAGAAGTAAAAACGTTCAAGTGCCATAATCTTCGTAAACTATACTTTTAGAGCAATTATTGGGAAGAGTTTCCAATTTCACTCTCACAGGCGAGCGTCTGCCATGAATGAAGGCTGTTTACTTTTCAATTTTTACCCCTTCCGTAATTGGACATTAACCTCCTCCCTTCTCTTATCTGTTCGCCCTTCAAGAGGGATCTTAAAAAGTAAATTCCACAAAGTTAAACTGCGAACCCATTATCCCTATGGTAATTTCAGATAGTCTATCTTTTATTTTTGGCTAAAAATAGCTGTACACTAAACACACACACACGTGTGTGTGTGCGCGCGCGCGCATCTCTGCATAAGTGAGACACCAACTTTTTTTTAAATCCATATATCTATAAAAAGAATTAACCAGACGGAATTTAATCTAACCTGACCTTAGTGCCATCGAACCGAGAAGGGCGTGATAAGTGTTTCGGACACACACACACACACACACACACACACATATATATATATATATATATATATATATAGCCATAATTTATTAATGTCACTATTTAGTATTTGGTAGTGATGGGACGATACCAAAATTTTTAACGATTCCGATTCCGATACCACTAAAAAGTCTCGATTCCGATACGATTCTCGATTCCGATTCTCAATATTTTTAAATATAATTCTATACTTGTTTTTCTGGAAATTGTCATATTTTACTCTGGTAAGATTAACTATTTACATTATGAGTATGGTAATATAAATTATAATAGATTGGTTTAAAAATAAAAATCAACTGTAAGTTGTAACAATTCATTTTAATCTTCTTGATTACACATCATGGATATACATGTTTTAATGTATAGCTACAATACAATAAAAATAAAATTTGTTATCCTCTTTCATTTAAATTTTAAAGTTTACATTGCAAAACTGGTTCAATTAAAAGTTAAAGAATCGTTTTAAGAATCGGAAATCATGGTACAATTCTCTCGATTCCGATTCCTGAAAAATGCTCGATTCTTCCGATTCTCGATTCCAATTCCGATTAATCGTCCCATCACTAGTATTTGGTAGGAAAAGAAGGGTGGGTGTTCTTACTCTTTATTTGATTAAATGTTTTACACAAATTATAACAATTGTTGCAATAACAGTTAAATGATAAAATGCGAGATGATAAATTATAGAAAATTAGGTTCAGCAAAATGTGATATACACGACGTGAAATACTGCAAGTTGAAAGGTAAGGACTCGGTCAGCAGTGCCGGCCTTAGGGGTGTGCGAACCGTGCGGTCGCACAGGGCCCGCAACTTAGGGGGGCCCGAAAATTTCACAGAAATTTACCATCGACGTCAGAGTGCCAAAATTGGTGTAAATTAATGTAATTTATTATTTTTATTTTCAGATCACCGATCCATCATGGCCTTAATGATTGCATTATGATAGTTTAAATATTTGATATAATAAAGTAATAAGTAGTAATAATAGTAAAGGCTGTTGGTCTGTTGGTATTCTGTTACAGGTGCACTTGTATAGTTAAATTTTACTTCTTGTACTTGTTAACAATCTACTAAAATAAAATGATTAGCAATGAAAAACAATTTGACTTGTGTCATGGGGGGCCCGTACAGTATACTCTGCACAGGGCCCGAAATATCCTAAGGCCGGCGCTGCGGTCAGGGACGTACTGATGAAGCAGTGGGTCGCGAAGATGAAACGAGGGAGGATATTTTGAGGTGTTTTCAGTGCATAGGCTCAGGGAAACTGATGAAGAGTTTATTTATTTATTTTTTAATCTGGGTTTCTTGTTCTTTCGATGTCCTCTGGGAAAAACCTATGCCGGCAGTTTTATCAAGGAAGTAGTTAATCACTTCGGTGGGTATACCTTTGATCCGAAGCTTCCAGCTCTAGTCCCTCTTCCAGACGAACAGTTTGTAATCAGTTGGAGTAGACGTGGCGACGTGGCGTGTCGGGTGCGACATAGTCGCATTTTTAGTTAGCTTAATTTATTGAATAGTTTCTTTTGGGCACCGTTTATAAATTGCAAATGAGGAAAAGTAATTGAAATTAATTACTTTTCAATGTAATTTATAATTGCAATCAATTACGTTTGCCAATTGCAGTAATTGTAATTGAGCATATGCAAAGTAATTGTAACCAATTATTTTTTAACTGTAACTGCCCTACCCATAGGGGTGCGTCCATAAATGATGTCACGCTTTTAGGGAGATGGGGCTCTAATTTTGTGACCGTTTGTGACAGGGGAGGGGGGTCTAAAATTTTTGTGACATCACACAAGAATTTTTGCATTATATTTACATTTTGAAAAGTTTAATGTAAAAATGAAAATAGTGATAAGATTCTTTTTGTCGACTAGTGTAATATGTAGCTGAAAAACGTAAATTCTCATACATCTGGCTGCTTGCATTGCTAGATATTAAGGAAAAAAAGCTACTATTTGAAAGAATTTTTAAATGTTATTTCACTATTTTTTTTACAATTTTACATGTAATTTGTGACTGACATGGGGGAGGGGAGTTCAAAATTTGGTGACAAGGATGGGGGGGGGAAGTGTCTAAATATTCGAAATTTTGCGTGACATTATTTATGGACGATCCCATACCTGGTTTATACTTAACATCTCTACCGTATGTTCACTTTCAAAGTTAAAGTACCATAGCTATATAGCTATAGCACATTCTTGTTTGTAGTAGTACACCAGCTTGCTCTATGTACACTATTTTATTCTCATCCAAAGGCATTTTGCTGTCCTGTTTAACGAGGTTATTAACGGTACTATTTATTTATTTATTTATTTATTTGCTTCACACTTAATTCCTGACCTCAATTAATCGCACATTAAATTATTTCTGGATTTTCTTCCACTTTATTAAACGTGGTATTTACGAACAGGTTATTTTTACTCGAGAAACCTTTTCTCCAGTTTCGCGTTGCCATTTTCTCGTCTCAAGGTTGAACGTTGAAGCGTTCGGAGAACAGACAGACATTTATCATTCTCGTCATCAAGAAATTTGATTCAATCCTTGATGCGGTTTCTTCCAAGCCACAAACTAGGTTTGTGTACCTCAACTTCCCCTCGTTTTCCTTTACGTTGCGTTTGAACTTGGCCATGTTGCCACACCGCTTCCCGTTACATCAGCGAAGTTAAGCGACGTTGGATCTGTCCGGTGGTTGGATGGGTGACCGCCTTTGGCGTTCACATGATGTATATTGTAGAGACCCGTGCACGCGTGGTTTGGATCTCTCAAGCTGTAGGTCCCCTCCGTTACGTGACCTTTGCCGTTACGAATGCAGTTAAAAACCCCCCAAATTATTTTGCGGTACCCCATAAGAATAGTTTGTGTTCACAAAGGCCTAAAATAGAATAGTCACGTGGAAAATGATTTAAAGCATGTAGGTCTCCAACATTATATTGATCCTGCAGCCAGTACTCTCATGTAACCTGCATATACTAACTCCAGTGTAATAGCATATTGTAGGCCTATATGGTAACATCATTCGTTTTATCCTCTGACGCAGTAAGACAGTAAGTACTGACGATAAGATACAGGGCCCTACAATCACAATAATAATTTTATATATATATATATATATATGTGTGTGTGTGTGTATGCCTTGTATTTTATCGTCAGTACGTACTGTCAGTGCATAAAAGGAATCCCAAGATTTGTACAATTGTACAAGACCTATAGTTTTCATGGGCCTAAGATTGAATATAGAGCGATGGGTCCCATGAAAAAAAGTAGTTCTGTCTGAGTTCCGGTGGTCTCTATCTGCCAAGAAGATTATGAGAATTACTTCCTCTAAACGCTTTGAAAGAGTGCCAAAGAAGAATAGCACCTAATCTTGCTATTGCTTTTTTCCCCCTCCAATCTTTTCCTCTTTAAGTTTTTTTGATTTCTTCACCATTAAAAATGCCCGCACTACGCTTAATGCCTCGAATCACCCACTTTTTTGTTGGGGGGGGGGGGAGGAGGCGGCGGCGGCGGCGGCAGCAGTCGTTCAGCTATTTAATTCTCTTACGGAACACCAGCTAATGAAGGACATTGATTTTTCGTTAGTAATTTTTAGTCACGTACTAGGAAAAAAAAAAATCTAAAAATATGAAAAATCGTGCGTGTTCATGAATGATATTTTATATATATATATGATGAATTTCACACTTAAACACGTGAAATGAATGAATGATGCAAACCCACTGTAAGAAAAAAAATGATTCCAAGGCCTTTCGTGTATTCAGTAATACATCTCGTCAGGGAATGATCAGGGTTTCCCTGACGAGGTGTGTTGCTGAATACATGTAAGGACTTGGAATAATTTTCTTTTTTCTTATGGGTTTGCATCACACACACACACACACACACACACACACTCACTTGTGTGCCTTGTGTGCGCATAATTTGTAGCCTCTACGTATCCATTTGATCATATGATAAACGGGACATTATAGCGACACAAAAACTAATCCAACCAAATATAGTTTAACCCAACCCACAATAACTTGGAGAGAATAGTAGTGATGTACTTATAGTAATTTGTACTTCATTATTCATTAGCCACGGGAGTGCCTATACACCGTAACGCTTCCGTCGGGCATCAGTCCCTGACTGACTGATTATACAGCGTTTTAATCTTTATTACTTAATTTATTCCAACGCTTCATAATTTAAGGGGACGATGATTTTTTTTTTTAGTCTATTGTTGTAGTTTGGGGACGTGCGAGGGCCTCAAGTATAATGAATCTTATAATACATTGCAGTAGTTTTATTTCGTTCAGTTACTCACTCGCATTTCTTTCTTTCTGTATATATACACACACACACACACACACACACACACACACACACAATGATGTTTATTGGCAGGAGACAGCTCCTATAAAAAAGGTACAGAATTTATCAAGGTAATCGACGATGCAACTAATTATTAATTAAAGAATAAATGTAAAAAACCAAAAAGGACTACGGTAATGGAGATAACAGTAATACACGTAATGAAACTAGAAATAATAAAATTAGTATTAACAGCATACCGGAGGTAGTACAAATAAAAATAAGAAATACTCGTAAATGAAAAGCTATTGCGGGAGTTAAGTGGAGCTTATAGACAAACTCTTTCATACCGAGAGGTTCACAGTCAAGAAGACGTAAAATAGAAATGATGAATAGCTTGGACAGTTGGATTGTCGGAGTTTTTAATTTTTAGCATTAGACTGTATTGGGCGCGCCTCGTTACCTTGTTGCGGTTAGAGAACATTTGAGAGGCTAAGTAAGTATTTTGGAGGTAACTCGTGCGCCAGTCTATAGGATCTGTTGTAAAGTAAATTGAAGGTTCTGCGGGAACCTTTTCTTATAATTAATTCAGAGTTGCTGCCTATAAATATTAGCGCAGGAAGTACGAAAAAGAGTGCCTTTAGCTTCGCACGTACAGAATTTGAAGTTCCTTACAAACTTTGATATTGCTTCCTTACGTCTGTGTCGTCACTCGAGGAGCTGGTGGTGTAATTTGACCCAGATACTTAATTTTTGTACCCGCTCTATTGGTTCGTCTCTCATTTTGAAATTAATAATAGCCGTTTGGTTTGAGCTTTTAGGATGGAATTGTTAGTTTTAGTAACATTAAAATTAATGTCATAATTCTGTGAATATGATTCGCACATTTTTGTAAGATGAACCAGACCTTTAAACGAAGGGCTTGTGAACACCGTATCATCGGCATAGACCAAGTTATTTATCTTTGTTATCTATACAACATCCCACTCTTGCCTCATTAAGAGAAGTAATTAATTTAACTATGTATATTAAATAGCAGAGGGGAGGAACGAAAACATTTAGACATTGCTCCATCTAACAATCAAAATTTGGTGTGTACCAAAATTTCAATAAATTTAAAACGTACAGTGGAACATTCCTGTCTTCTCATTTTCTAAACAGAATATGGTGATTCACTATCATATGCTCTGCTTATATCCAAAAGACAACTATAAGTTGTTGAATTACTCACAGTATATTTAAATACAATCTCCTTCAAAACAAGTAGGCAGGTCAGTTAAATGGGACCTTTTAAAACCAAACAGATTACGAGACGTCCATAAATAATCATTTAGTCGGTGTTGCAAAATATTCTCAAGTTATATATATATATATATATATATATATATATATATATTATATATATATATATATATATTATATTATTGGTCACTTGTTACCTTTGTTCACTTACAATTTTGGTGCACATTTTATATTTGAAAAGTTAACTAAGAATAAAACTAATGTAAAATAGAAGTAAAAATACATAGATGCCCATATTAGCAAGTTGACCCCCTCCACCCTTTAACTCCTTATGGTATTTACCCTTCAGTCCCCATTTCCCTTCCCACCTTTTGCCATATACACAAAACTAATTTAAGAAAAAAAAATATTTACTCAAAATCAACAAAAATGACTGGAAAAAATGCTATTTACTATCACAGACGTCGATTTCATACCCGTAATTCACCGAGCCCTGAACGTTGCTAGGCAACAAGATTGCTGGGGTTACTTACTAGCGGTGGTCTACGCCATAGACTCTATAATATTGGCCTCGTGCGGGGCTGGTAAAAACTTTAGTTTTCACCTGTAGGCTTACTACGTTGTTAACTTAAAGTAAGGAAAGCATCATTATTTCTCTTAGATGTATTTTGATATATTTAAATTTCTTTGCGAGTGAGTGAGTCAAATTTCATTTTTGTACTTCCTTTATTATATTGCTTAATTTGTTAGAGTAAAATTGTTACTCCACTTTCCTTAATATAAATATTATAAATATTTGTTAGAAGCTTTATCTGTCGCAGATTAATAATGTTCAGATCTAATCCTACTCGCATAGGCCACGTCCTGAAGACGATAGTTCATTATTGAAGAGAGACTGTTGCGATATTTCAAATTCTCCCTTTGTGTGGTAACTTCCATCATTATATAGGAATACGGATGATGGGAATCATTACTGACGTCAACAATGATGATGATGGCGACAGTCAATCACTGTCACTTAATACTTATTCGACTCCTGGGGAGATATATCATTCCTAGGACACCAAATTAAATTAGGGAGACAAGTAGGCTGTTTGGAGTAAACTTTAAAGTGTATAGAGTTGCGTTTTGAAAAATTAAATTTTTTAGAGAGATTTTGTTTGGAGCGTCAGATGTAACTGTGTGACGATTGTTATATAGGAATTAAAAGCATCAACGTAATTAGTGAACTTCGTAGAGGTAAGCTTGTCAACCACGCTTACCATTATAGTGGTGCAGCAAGCGTCAGTTTTTATAATGTAATAATAATTATTTTTTCTTTCACATTTTTCCCCGTATCTTGTATTTTTAGTATTATACGTTAACCAAGGTCTTGTAAGCTTTTTAAACAGAACTTTTAGACCATTAGGTTTCCTCTAATTTTAGATAAGAAGATGATCTCTGCAAATTACGTAAAGTTTTTCCCATGATGATTTAATATTTTTTATTTTATTATAACAAGGAATTATTTAAGCCTATTAAATCTCTTTAGGTACACATTACTATTATATCTTAGAGGCTTAGTGCTCTATGTTAACTTGTCAATTTTAATTCGGACTTAAAAGTTCGTTCATGGCCATGGAACCGCAATACCGCATTAACACGTTCATTGACACAAACTTTACAATTTTATTATACTGATTATATACTATTTGAACCATCGCTGACTGCATCTAAATGAGAAGTTTCTCTCGTGTTTTCCAAGGTTCGGGTGACAGTGGAGTACAGTGCCACATCATAAGCTTGCCAGTGCCTCCGCCACTCAAACCGCGATACTGCGACCCCAACCTCGATTACATGGATAGAGTGGTTCTGGAGATCGTGGAGACGGAAGAGGTCTACGTTCGAGACTTGAGGGAAGTCATTCAGGTGAGGAGAAAAATTGCTATGGACATTCCAAATCACAAATTTTGGTGTAAAAAATAGTAGGAAAGTTTTAATTTATTGCAGTTCTTCAGGACAGGATAAGAGTATTTGCTTTATTTCAAATTCCTCTGCTGTAAATATCTAATATCTAAAACACAGGGTGGTCCAAAAACCCTTATCTACGTTGCTGGAATAATAGTATTTTAGGATAAGTCTAATGGTGTTAAATCTGGGGATCGTGTTGCCCAAGGCCTGTTTCCACCACGTCCAATCCAGTGATCTGGGCAGCACGATCTCCGGATTTAACGCTAGACTTCTTTGCATGGGGCTTTATAAAGTCTAAGGTTTACAAAACAAGGGTTACAGACCTTCAGGATCTGCGAACCCACATTGTGGCGGCAGTCGCTAAAATAGCCCCAGAGATGCTCGAGAATGTGTTCCGCAATGCAGTGGACAGATTTGAGATTTGCAGAGACTGATGGTGCACACGTCGAATCTTAGACCTAAGCTTGATAAATAAATATACATCTAATTATGTTACTGCATTTTTATCCTAAAATACTATTATTTTTAGCAAAATAATAACGACTTTTGAACCACCCTGTATATATATATATAATATTATATATATATATATATATATATATATATATATATATATATATATAAGAGGAAGTTTGTTTGTTTGTCTGTTTGTTTGTTCTCTATTGAAATGAATATGGCTGCACCAAATAGTGTTTAAGGTAGTGAATCAGATATAACTTTTCACGGGGAATCTAATGGTGTGCACAGTAGGTAGGTACAGTAGGGTACAGTAGGTAGGTAGACAGTAGGTAGGTAGGTACAGTAGGTAGGTAGACTAGACAGTTTTATTTAGTAAATGGGTAGGTACAGTAGGTAGGTAGACTAGACAGTAGGTAGGTAGGTAGGTAGGTAGGTAGACTAGACAGTTTTATTTAGTAAATGATACATTAAAATCTTGTTTAGTTTTGAATGACGGCATAAAGTCACGGGATTTAAGTGGAATCTAATGGTGTGCATAAAAGTTTCAAAATTTTCGAGAACTTTTTAAAATATAAGGTTAAGGAATAAGTTTTTGCATTTTGACACAAAAAAAGCTTAAAATCATTATTTTCGAGAACTTTTTAAAATATAAGTTTAAGGAATAAGTTTTTGCATTTTGACATTTGAGTGTGACTTTTGCTATGGGTGACAATGGCCCAAAAAAGTTGGAACACCTCGCAATCTTTATGTTTTGACACCCAACGGAAAAACACGTAACATTGTTTACACTAAAGTGCTACAAAATGTCTGATGTTTTCAAGGAATAAAAACAATTACCAAAACTTTGTGTTTATGTGTGCATTTAGTTTTGTTCATCTTTTTACCTTATTTTGACACACCCTTACATCCCGGGCAACGTTGGGTATCTCTGCTAGTATATATATATAATTTGTAAATAGTCCAAATGAGAATAACCTTTGTTTTTATTTCTCAAATACATCTCGTATTGACAGCCATTGAAAGAGCTCCTCTAGTTTTTACGAGTTTTGAATCAACCTGCTCGAAGAAAGAATTTAAGTTTTAGTTGTAGTAATGCCCTGTACTGAGTCTGGAAAAGTATTACAAAGAAAACAGACATTGGAAAACATGGTAGTCCGTTTGTGTTTGGATGGCATATGAAATATGGTTCATACTTATTATTATTAGTATAATATTTCTGCCACTAACTGCAAAAATTAACTTATTCCAGTGGAGTAGTAATATGAAGTATTTATTGCGTGACCGGGAAAGACAGAGAGGTTTGGTGTTCCATTCATCTACAAGTCCGTTTGGTAGGCCTACTTATTCAGTCTCTCTCCCTTTAATTCAAAACCATCACTTCTTAATTTATATACGTCAGTTGTTGGATATAAGTCCTTTGACGTAATTTAAAAACCTTAATAGCTTCTTCTGTCAATCATGTTTTTATGAAAATGAGATCAGTTCTTTGAATTCTTTCTTCGTACAGTTTGTTCAGTTGCAACTCGTCCTTGAACGCTCTTTAACCTATTTATGGTATATCTTGTGACTACTGTTAATAAGGTCTAGTATAGAATGTCGAGCTCTATAATAAAAATTTCACAATACGAGACAGTTACAAATACTCGGTTTGTTCTTTGTGGGGAGGTGATGCATCATTTTTTTTTATTTGGTTCATTGTTTCTTAATGGACGATTCATAACTACGTTTTGTAACATTAAGTTCATATGTCACTCACCTGACCATTCTGTCAGCTTATCTACCGAGTCTGATTGAATTTGCTTCCTTTTAGGTGCTGTTTTCACTAAACATAATTTTGTTGTATCACTTGCTAGTTTGTTTTAAAATTAAGTGGATTTATTAATGTTATAGGCCTTTTATAAATAAGATTGCGCCCAAGACGGATCCTTGATGAACTCGCTCGATCGATTTGCCAGTTTCGACCTTGGCCCGTTTAAAGCAATACTGCTTTCTGTTGCATAGTGTGCATTTACATGTGCTTTCAGATACCCCATGGCATTTAATTTTATTAACTATTAGTATATATAAGGCTTTATGGAGAGCCTTCTTGCAGGAAGTATCGATAAATAACGTGCACCGGATTTTCATTATCGAAATGAAAAAACACTTAAGTTAGTCAAAGAAGATGTACCTTGTTTGAAGACACATTTTTTTTCTTTCAAAAGTTTCTTTTTAATTAAACTCGCAAGCTCATACTGTCAACGGTTGTTAGATTTGTAGGCCTGAAATATCTCTACCACCTTTTCTGAAAACTGGCGTAACATTCGTAATTTTCAAGGATGAGGGTAAAAATATTACGTAGAAGGTAAATATGACTTGCTGCAGCCTTGCAACTGTTTTTTCAAGGATAAAAGTCGACTGGGTCATTATTTCAAACAATTTTAAAGCTTCGCAATTGATGCTCTATAACTCAATCAGTACCTAACTTCATTTTCCTCCAGTAAAAATATGGGATCACCCGAAGATCAGGGCCCCCAGCCTTCCTTAGTTAGCCTTATAAGGTTAACTAACGAAAATATCACGACTTAACCTAACCAGTCGTCAAGGGCGTACAGTTGATCTAACGATTGGTTAGGTTAAGTCGTGATAGTTTCGCTAGTTAGCTTTATATGTAAGGCTAACTAATGAAGGCTGGAGGCACTGATCTTCAGGTGATCCAAAATATACTATCAAAGCCGCCTGGTATACTGATCTTTCGTTTGTTTATACTTAAGTTATATGGACTGAAAAATGCATTGTTTTATTACATTTTGCTCATCACATATCGTTACCTTCTTCGCGTCAGTTGGTAGGCCAATCGAATCTTTATAATACATTTTCCTGTTACTACGGCTATAATTGTACAATGTACAAGTAATTGTTTTTGCACTTAGCACTGTTCTTTTCATACGTGTGTGTCACTCGTTTTTTCCACTGTTCTGCTTCAGTCTTGTTTAGTTTTTTAATCCCATTTTTTCAATCTTTTAATTTGCATGTGATAATTTCACTTCGTTTTATTAGTTCCTTTTCTCAATT